>CP124716.1:15000-20000 GCA_031232105.1 Capsicum rhomboideum
AAACCCTAAACCCTAAACCCTAAACCCTGAACCCTAAACCCTAAACCCTAAACCCTAAACCCTAAACCCTAAACCCTAAACCCTAAACCCTAAACCCTAAACCCTAAACCCTAAACCCTAAACCCTAAACCCTAAACCCTAAACCCTAAACCCTAAACCCTAAACCCTAAACCCTAAACCCTAAACCCTAAACCCTAAACCCTGAACCCTTGAACCCTAAACCCTAAACCCTAAACCCTAAACCCTAAACCCTAAACCCTAAACCCTAAACCCTAAACCCTAAACCCTAAACCCTAAACCCTAAACCCTAAACCCTAAACCCTAAACCCTAAACCCTAAACCCTAAACCCTAAACCCTAAACCCTAAACCCTAAACCCTAAACCCTAAACCCTAAACCCTAAACCCTAAACCCTAAACCCTAAACCCTGAACCCTAAACCCTAAACCCTAAACCCTAAACCCTAAACCCTGAACCCTGAACCCTGAACCCTGAACCCTAAACCCTAAACCCTAAACCCTAAACCCTGAACCCTAAACCCTAAACCCTAAACCCTAAACCCTAAACCCTAAACCCTAAACCCTAAACCCTGAACCCTAAACCCTAAACCCTAAACCCTAAACCCTAAACCCTAAACCCTAAACCCTAAACCCTAAACCCTAAACCCTAAACCCTAAACCCTAAACCCTAAACCCTAAACCCTAAACCCTAAACCCTAAACCCTAAACCCTAAACCCTAAACCCTAAACCCTAAACCCTAAACCCTAAACCCTAAACCCTAAACCCTAAACCCTAAACCCTAAACCCTAAACCCTAAACCCTAAACCCTAAACCCTAAACCCTAAACCCTAAACCCTGAACCCTAAACCCTAAACCCTAAACCCTAAACCCTAAACCCTAAACCCTAAACCCTAAACCCTAAACCCTAAACCCTAAACCCTAAACCCTAAACCCTAAACCCTAAACCCTAAACCCTAAACCCTAAACCCTGAACCCTGAACCCTGAACCCTAAACCCTAAACCCTAAACCCTAAACCCTAAACCCTAAACCCTAAACCCTAAACCCTGAACCCTGAACCCTGAACCCTAAACCCTAAACCCTAAACCCTAAACCCTAAACCCTAAACCCTAAACCCTGAACCCTAAACCCTAAACCCTAAACCCTAAACCCTAAACCCTAAACCCTAAACCCTGAACCCTGAACCCTGAACCCTAAACCCTAAACCCTAAACCCTGAACCCTGAACCCTGAACCCTGAACCCTGAACCCTAAACCCTAAACCCTAAACCCTAAACCCTAAACCCTAAACCCTAAACCCTAAACCCTGAACCCTAAACCCTAAACCCTAAACCCTGAACCCTAAACCCTAAACCCTAAACCCTAAACCCTAAACCCTGAACCCTGAACCCTGAACCCTAAACCCTAAACCCTAAACCCTAAACCCTAATGAACCCTGAACCCTAAACCCTAAACCCTAAACCCTAAACCCTAAACCCTAAACCCTGAACCCTAAACCCTGAACCCTGAACCCTAAACCCTAAACCCTAAACCCTAAACCCTAAACCCTAAACCCTAAACCCTAAACCCTAAACCCTAAACCCTAAACCCTAAACCCTAAACCCTAAACCCTAAACCCTAAACCCTAAACCCTAAACCCTAAACCCTGAACCCTGAACCCTGAACCCTGAACCCTGAACCCTGAACCCTAAACCCTAAACCCTAAACCCTAAACCCTAAACCCTAAACCCTAAACCCTAAACCCTAAACCCTAAACCCTAAACCCTAAACCCTAAACCCTAAACCCTAAACCCTAACCCTAAACCCTAAACCCTAAACCCTAAACCCTGAACCCTAAACCCTAAACCCTAAACCCTAAACCCTAAACCCTGAACCCTAAACCCTAAACCCTAAACCCTAAACCCTAAACCCTGAACCCTGAACCCTAAACCCTAAACCCTAAACCCTAAACCCTAAACCCTAAACCCTGAACCCTGAACCCTGAACCCTGAACCCTGAACCCTGAACCCTGAACCCTGAACCCTGAACCCTGAACCCTGAACCCTGAACCCTAAACCCTAAACCCTAAACCCTAAACCCTAAACCCTGAACCCTAAACCCTAAACCCTAAACCCTAAACCCTAAACCCTAAACCCTAAACCCTAAACCCTAAACCCTAAACCCTAAACCCTAAACCCTGAACCCTGAACCCTGAACCCTAACCCTAACCCTAAACCCTAAACCCTAAACCCTAAACCCTAAACCCTAAACCCTAAACCCTAAACCCTAAACCCTAAACCCTAAACCCTAAACCCTAAACCCTAAACCCTAAACCCTAAACCCTAAACCCTAAACCCTAAACCCTAAACCCTAAACCCTAAACCCTAAACCCTAAACCCTAAACCCTAAACCCTAAACCCTAAACCCTAAACCCTAAACCCTAAACCCTAAACCCTGAACCCTGAACCCTGAACCCTGAACCCTGAACCCTGAACCCTGAACCCTGAACCCTGAACCCTAAACCCTAAACCCTAAACCCTAAACCCTAAACCCTAAACCCTAAACCCTAAACCCTAAACCCTAACCCTAAACCCTAAACCCTAAACCCTAAACCCTAAACCCTAAACCCTGAACCCTGAACCCTGAACCCTAAACCCTAAACCCTAAACCCTAAACCCTAAACCCTAAACCCTAAACCCTAAACCCTAAACCCTAAACCCTAAACCCTAACCCTAACCCTGAACCCTAAACCCTAAACCCTAAACCCTAAACCCTAAACCCTAAACCCTAAACCCTAAACCCTAAACCCTAAACCCTAAACCCTGAACCCTGAACCCTGAACCCTGAACCCTGAACCCTGAACCCTGAACCCTGAACCCTGAACCCTGAACCCTGAACCCTGAACCCTAAACCCTAAACCCTAAACCCTAAACCCTAAACCCTAAACCCTAAACCCTAAACCCTAAACCCTAAACCCTGAACCCTAAACCCTGAACCCTAAACCCTAAACCCTAAACCCTAAACCCTAAACCCTAAACCCTAAACCCTAAACCCTAAACCCTAAACCCTAAACCCTAAACCCTAAACCCTAAACCCTAAACCCTAAACCCTAAACCCTAAACCCTAAACCCTAAACCCTAAACCCTGAACCCTGAACCCTGAACCCTGAACCCTAAACCCTAAACCCTAAACCCTAAACCCTAAACCCTAAACCCTAAACCCTAAACCCTGAACCCTGAACCCTGAACCCTAAACCCTAAACCCTAAACCCTAAACCCTAAACCCTAAACCCTGAACCCTGAACCCTGAACCCTAAACCCTGAACCCTGAACCCTAAACCCTAAACCCTGAACCCTGAACCCTGAACCCTAAACCCTAAACCCTAAACCCTAAACCCTAAACCCTAAACCCTAAACCCTAAACCCTAAACCCTAAACCCTAAACCCTAAACCCTAAACCCTAAACCCTAAACCCTAAACCCTAAACCCTAAACCCTAAACCCTAAACCCTAAACCCTAAACCCTAAACCCTAAACCCTAAACCCTAAACCCTAAACCCTAAACCCTAAACCCTAAACCCTAAACCCTAAACCCTAAACCCTGAACCCTGAACCCTGAACCCTAAACCCTAAACCCTAAACCCTAAACCCTAAACCCTAAACCCTAAACCCTAAACCCTAAACCCTAAACCCTAAACCCATGAACCCTAAACCCTAAACCCTAAACCCTAAACCCTAAACCCTAAACCCTGAACCCTGAACCCTAAACCCTAAACCCTAAACCCTAAACCCTGAACCCTGAACCCTGAACCCTAAACCCTAAACCCTAAACCCTAAACCCTAAACCCTGAACCCTAAACCCTAAACCCTAAACCCTAAACCCTAAACCCTAAACCCTAAACCCTAAACCCTAAACCCTAAACCCTAAACCCTAAACCCTAAACCCTAAACCCTAAACCCTGAACCCTGAACCCTGAACCCTGAACCCTGAACCCTGAACCCTGAACCCTGAACCCTGAACCCTGAACCCTGAACCCTGAACCCTAAACCCTAAACCCCTAAACCCTAAACCCTAAACCCTAAACCCTAAACCCTAAACCCTAAACCCTAAACCCTAAACCCTAAACCCTAAACCCTAAACCCTAAACCCTAAACCCTAAACCCTAAACCCTAAACCCTAAACCCTAAACCCTAAACCCTAAACCCTAAACCCTAAACCCTAAACCCTAAACCCTGAACCCTGAACCCTGAACCCTGAACCCTAAACCCTAAACCCTGAACCCTGAACCCTGAACCCTAAACCCTAAACCCTAAACCCTAAACCCTAAACCCTAAACCCTAAACCCTAAACCCTAAACCCTAAACCCTAAACCCTAAACCCTAAACCCTAAACCCTAAACCCTAAACCCTAAACCCTAAACCCTAAACCCTAAACCCTGAACCCTGAACCCTGAACCCTAAACCCTAAACCCTAAACCCTAAACCCTAAACCCTAAACCCTAAACCCTAAACCCTAAACCCTAAACCCTAAACCCTAAACCCTAAACCCTAAACCCTAAACCCTAAACCCTAAACCCTAAACCCTAAACCCTAAACCCTAAACCCTAAACCCTAAACCCTAAACCCTAAACCCTAAACCCTAAACCCTAAACCCTAAACCCTAAACCCTAAACCCTAAACCCTAAACCCTAAACCCTAAACCCTAAACCCTAAACCCTAAACCCTAAACCCTAAACCCTAAACCCTAAACCCTAAACCCTAAACCCTAAACCCTAAACCCTAAACCCTAAACCCTAAACCCTAAACCCTAAACCCTAAACCCTAAACCCTAAACCCTGAACCCTGAACCCTGAACCCTAAACCCTAAACCCTAAACCCTAAACCCTAAACCCTAAACCCTAAACCCTGAACCCTGAACCCTGAACCCTGAACCCTGAACCCTGAACCCTAAACCCTAAACCCTAAACCCTAAACCCTGAACCCTGAACCCTGAACCCTGAACCCTGA
>CP124716.1:27500-45000 GCA_031232105.1 Capsicum rhomboideum
ACCCTGAACCCTGAACCCTGAACCCTAAACCCTAAACCCTAAACCCTGAACCCTGAACCCTGAACCCTGAACCCTGAACCCTGAACCCTGAACCCTGAACCCTGAACCCTGAACCCTAAACCCTAAACCCTAAACCCTAAACCCTAAACCCTAAACCCTAAACCCTAAACCCTAAACCCTAAACCCTAAACCCTAAACCCTGAACCCTGAACCCTAAACCCTAAACCCTAAACCCTGAACCCTGAACCCTGAACCCTGAACCCTGAACCCTGAACCCTGAACCCTAAACCCTAAACCCTAAACCCTAAACCCTAAACCCTGAACCCTAAACCCTAAACCCTGAACCCTGAACCCTAAACCCTAAACCCTGAACCCTGAACCCTGAACCCTGAACCCTAAACCCTAAACCCTAAACCCTGAACCCTGAACCCTAAACCCTAAACCCTAAACCCTAAACCCTAAACCCTAAACCCTAAACCCTAAACCCTAAACCCTAAACCCTAAACCCTAAACCCTAAACCCTAAACCCTAAACCCTAAACCCTAAACCCTAAACCCTAAACCCTAAACCCTAAACCCTAAACCCTAAACCCTAAACCCTGAACCCTGAACCCTAAACCCTAAACCCTAAACCCTGAACCCTGAACCCTGAACCCTGAACCCTGAACCCTAACCCTAAACCCTAAACCCTAAACCCTAAACCCTAAACCCTAAACCCTGAACCCTGAACCCTGAACCCTGAACCCTAAACCCTAAACCCTGAACCCTGAACCCTAAACCCTAAACCCTAAACCCTAAACCCTAAACCCTAAACCCTAAACCCTAAACCCTAATGAACCCTAAACCCTAAACCCTAAACCCTGAACCTTAAACCCTAAACCCTAAACCCTAAACCCTAAACCCTAAACCCTGAACCCTAAACCCTAAACCCTAAACCCTAAACCCTAAACCCTGAACCCTGAACCCTGAACCCTGAACCCTGAACCCTGAACCCTGAACCCTGAACCCTGAACCCTAAACCCTAAACCCTAAACCCTAAACCCTAAACCCTAAACCCTAAACCCTAAACCCTAAACCCTAAACCCTAAACCCTAAACCCTAAACCCTAAACCCTAAACCCTAAACCCTAAACCCTAAACCCTAAACCCTAAACCCTGAACCCTGAACCCTGAACCCTGAACCCTAAACCCTAAACCCTAAACCCTAAACCCTAAACCCTGAACCCTAAACCCTAAACCCTAAACCCTAAACCCTAAACCCTAAACCCTGAACCCTGAACCCTGAACCCTAAACCCTAAACCCTAAACCCTAAACCCTAAACCCTAAACCCTAAACCCTAATGAACCCTAAATGAACCCTAAACCCTGAACCCTAAACCCTAAACCCTAAACCCTAAACCCTAAACCCTAAACCCTAAACCCTAAACCCTAAACCCTGAACCCTGAACCCTGAACCCTGAACCCTAAACCCTAAACCCTGAACCCTAAACCCTAAACCCTGAACCCTAAACCCTAAACCCTAAACCCTAAACCCTGAACCCTGAACCCTAAACCCTAAACCCTAAACCCTAAACCCTAAACCCTAAACCCTAAACCCTAAACCCTAAACCCTGAACCCTGAACCCTGAACCCTGAACCCTAAACCCTAAACCCTAAACCCTAAACCCTAAACCCTAAACCCTAAACCCTGAACCCTGAACCCTAAACCCTAAACCCTGAACCCTAAACCCTAAACCCTAAACCCTAAACCCTAAACCCTAAACCCTAAACCCTAAACCCTAAACCCTAAACCCTAAACCCTAAACCCTAAACCCTAAACCCTAAACCCTAAACCCTAAACCCTAAACCCTAAACCCTAAACCCTAAACCCTAAACCCTGAACCCTGAACCCTGAACCCTGAACCCTAAACCCTGAACCCTGAACCCTGAACCCTGAACCCTGAACCCTGAACCCTAAACCCTAAACCCTAAACCCTAAACCCTAAACCCTGAACCCTGAACCCTGAACCCTGAACCCTGAACCCTGAACCCTGAACCCTTGAACCCTGAACCCTGAACCCTGAACCCTAAACCCTAAACCCTGAACCCTGAACCCTGAACCCTGAACCCTGAACCCTGAACCCTGAACCCTGAACCCTGAACCCTAAACCCTAAACCCTAAACCCTAAACCCTAAACCCTAAACCCTAAACCCTGAACCCTGAACCCTAAACCCTAAACCCTAAACCCTAAACCCTAAACCCTAAACCCTAAACCCTAAACCCTAAACCCTAAACCCTAAACCCTAAACCCTAAACCCTAAACCCTAAACCCTAAACCCTAAACCCTAAACCCTGAACCCTGAACCCTGAACCCTGAACCCTGAACCCTGAACCCTGAACCCTGAACCCTAAACCCTAAACCCTAAACCCTAAACCCTAAACCCTGAACCCTGAACCCTGAACCCTGAACCCTGAACCCTAAACCCTGAACCCTGAACCCTAAACCCTAAACCCTAAACCCTAAACCCTAAACCCTAAACCCTAAACCCTAAACCCTAAACCCTAAACCCTAAACCCTGAACCCTGAACCCTAAACCCTAAACCCTAAACCCTAAACCCTAAACCCTAAACCCTAAACCCTAAACCCTAAACCCTAAACCCTAAACCCTAAACCCTAAACCCTAAACCCTAAACCCTAAACCCTAAACCCTAAACCCTAAACCCTAAACCCTAAACCCTAAACCCTAAACCCTAAACCCTAATGAACCCTAAACCCTAAACCCTAAACCCTGAACCCTGAACCCTGAACCCTGAACCCTGAACCCTAAACCCTAAACCCTAAACCCTAAACCCTAAACCCTAAACCCTAAACCCTGAACCCTGAACCCTGAACCCTAAACCCTAAACCCTAAACCCTAAACCCTAATGAACCCTGAACCCTGAACCCTGAACCCTGAACCCTGAACCCTGAACCCTGAACCCTGAACCCTAAACCCTAAACCCTAAACCCTAAACCCTAAACCCTAAACCCTAAACCCTAAACCCTAAACCCTAAACCCTAAACCCTAAACCCTAAACCCTAAACCCTAAACCCTAAACCCTAAACCCTAAACCCTAAACCCTAAACCCTAAACCCTAAACCCTAAACCCTAAACCCTAAACCCTAAACCCTAAACCCTAAACCCTAAACCCTAATGAACCCTAAACCCTGAACCCTGAACCCTGAACCCTGAACCCTGAACCCTGAACCCTGAACCCTGAACCCTGAACCCTAAACCCTAAACCCTAAACCCTGAACCCTGAACCCTGAACCCTGAACCCTGAACCCTGAACCCTAAACCCTAAACCCTGAACCCTGAACCCTAAACCCTAAACCCTGAACCCTGAACCCTGAACCCTGAACCCTGAACCCTAAACCCTAAACCCTGAACCCTGAACCCTGAACCCTAAACCCTAAACCCTAAACCCTAAACCCTAAACCCTAAACCCTGAACCCTGAACCCTGAACCCTAAACCCTAAACCCTAAACCCTAAACCCTGAACCCTGAACCCTGAACCCTGAACCCTGAACCCTGAACCCTGAACCCTAAACCCTAAACCCTAAACCCTAAACCCTAAACCCTAAACCCTGAACCCTGAACCCTGAACCCTGAACCCTGAACCCTAAACCCTAAACCCTAAACCCTAAACCCTAAACCCTGAACCCTGAACCCTGAACCCTGAACCCTGAACCCTGAACCCTAAACCCTAAACCCTAAACCCTAAACCCTAAACCCTAAACCCTAAACCCTAAACCCTAAACCCTAAACCCTAAACCCTGAACCCTAAACCCTAAACCCTAAACCCTAAACCCTGAACCCTGAACCCTGAACCCTGAACCCTAAACCCTAAACCCTAAACCCTAAACCCTAAACCCTAAACCCTAAACCCTAAACCCTAAACCCTGAACCCTGAACCCTAAACCCTAAACCCTAAACCCTAAACCCTAAACCCTAAACCCTAAACCCTAAACCCTAAACCCTAAACCCTAAACCCTAAACCCTAAACCCTAAACCCTGAACCCTGAACCCTGAACCCTGAACCCTGAACCCTGAACCCTGAACCCTGAACCCTGAACCCTGAACCCTAAACCCTAAACCCTAAACCCTAAACCCTAAACCCTAAACCCTAAACCCTAAACCCTAAACCCTAAACCCTAAACCCTAAACCCCTGAACCCTAAACCCTAAACCCTAAACCCTAAACCCTAAACCCTGAACCCTGAACCCTGAACCCTGAACCCTAAACCCTAAACCCTAAACCCTAAACCCTAAACCCTAAACCCTAAACCCTAAACCCTAAACCCTAAACCCTAAACCCTGAACCCTGAACCCTAAACCCTGAACCCTAAACCCTAAACCCTAAACCCTAAACCCTAAACCCTAAACCCTAAACCCTAAACCCTAAACCCTAAACCCTAAACCCTAAACCCTAAACCCTAAACCCTAAACCCTAAACCCTAAACCCTAAACCCTAAACCCTAAACCCTAAACCCTAAACCCTGAACCCTGAACCCTGAACCCTGAACCCTGAACCCTAAACCCTAAACCCTAAACCCTAAACCCTAAACCCTAAACCCTAAACCCTAAACCCTAAACCCTGAACCCTGAACCCTGAACCCTGAACCCTGAACCCTGAACCCTGAACCCTGAACCCTGAACCCTGAACCCTGAACCCTGAACCCTGAACCCTGAACCCTGAACCCTGAACCCTAAACCCTAAACCCTAAACCCTAAACCCTAAACCCTAAACCCTGAACCCTGAACCCTGAACCCTAAACCCTAAACCCTAAACCCTAATGAACCCTAAACCCTGAACCCTAAACCCTAAACCCTAAACCCTAAACCCTAAACCCTAAACCCTAAACCCTAAACCCTAAACCCTAAACCCTAAACCCTAAACCCTAAACCCTAAACCCTAAACCCTAAACCCTAAACCCTAAACCCTAAACCCTAAACCCTAAACCCTAAACCCTAAACCCTAAACCCTAAACCCTAAACCCTAAACCCTAAACCCTAAACCCTAAACCCTAAACCCTAAACCCTAAACCCTAAACCCTAAACCCTAAACCCTAAACCCTGAACCCTGAACCCTGAACCCTGAACCCTGAACCCTGAACCCTAAACCCTAAACCCTAAACCCTAAACCCTAAACCCTAAACCCTGAACCCTGAACCCTGAACCCTTGAACCCTAAACCCTAAACCCTAAACCCTAAACCCTAAACCCTGAACCCTGAACCCTGAACCCTGAACCCTGAACCCTAAACCCTAAACCCTGAACCCTGAACCCTGAACCCTGAACCCTGAACCCTAAACCCTAAACCCTAAACCCTAAACCCTAATGAACCCTGAACCCTGAACCCTGAACCCTGAACCCTGAACCCTGAACCCTAAACCCTAAACCCTAAACCCTAAACCCTAAACCCTAAACCCTAAACCCTAAACCCTAAACCCTAAACCCTGAACCCTGAACCCTGAACCCTAAACCCTAAACCCTAAACCCTAAACCCTAAACCCTAAACCCTAAACCCTAAACCCTAAACCCTAAACCCTAAACCCTAAACCCTAAACCCTAAACCCTAAACCCTAAACCCTAAACCCTAAACCCTAAACCCTAAACCCTAAACCCTAAACCCTAAACCCTAAACCCTAAACCCTAAACCCTAAACCCTAAACCCTAAACCCTAAACCCTAAACCCTAAACCCTAAACCCTAAACCCTAAACCCTAAACCCTAAACCCTAAACCCTGAACCCTGAACCCTGAACCCTGAACCCTGAACCCTGAACCCTGAACCCTGAACCCTGAACCCTGAACCCTGAACCCTGAACCCTGAACCCTGAACCCTGAACCCTGAACCCTAAACCCTAAACCCTAAACCCTAAACCCTAAACCCTAAACCCTAAACCCTAAACCCTGAACCCTAAACCCTAAACCCTAAACCCTAAACCCTAAACCCTAAACCCTAAACCCTAAACCCTAAACCCTAAACCCTAAACCCTAAACCCTAAACCCTAAACCCTAAACCCTAAACCCTAAACCCTAAACCCTGAACCCTAAACCCTAAACCCTAAACCCTAAACCCTAAACCCTAAACCCTAAACCCTAAACCCTAAACCCTAAACCCTAAACCCTAAACCCTAAACCCTAAACCCTAAACCCTAAACCCTAAACCCTAAACCCTGAACCCTGAACCCTGAACCCTGAACCCTAAACCCTAAACCCTAAACCCTAAACCCTAAACCCTGAACCCTGAACCCTGAACCCTGAACCCTGAACCCTGAACCCTGAACCCTGAACCCTGAACCCTGAACCCTGAACCCTGAACCCTGAACCCTAAACCCTAAACCCTAAACCCTAAACCCTAAACCCTAAACCCTAAACCCTGAACCCTGAACCCTGAACCCTGAACCCTGAACCCTAAACCCTAAACCCTAAACCCTGAACCCTGAACCCTAAACCCTAAACCCTGAACCCTGAACCCTGAACCCTGAACCCTGAACCCTAAACCCTAAACCCTAAACCCTGAACCCTGAACCCTGAACCCTGAACCCTAAACCCTAAACCCTAAACCCTAAACCCTAAACCCTAAACCCTAAACCCTAAACCCTAAACCCTAAACCCTAAACCCTGAACCCTGAACCCTGAACCCTGAACCCTGAACCCTGAACCCTGAACCCTGAACCCTGAACCCTGAACCCTAAACCCTGAACCCTGAACCCTAAACCCTAAACCCTAAACCCTAAACCCTAAACCCTAAACCCTGAACCCTGAACCCTGAACCCTGAACCCTAAACCCTAAACCCTAAACCCTAAACCCTAAACCCTAAACCCTAAACCCTAAACCCTAAACCCTAAACCCTAAACCCTAATGAACCCCTGAACCCTGAACCCTGAACCCTGAACCCTGAACCCTGAACCCTGAACCCTGAACCCTAAACCCTAAACCCTAAACCCTAACCCTAAACCCTAATGAACCCTAAACCCTAAACCCTAAACCCTGAACCCTGAACCCTGAACCCTGAACCCTGAACCCTAAACCCTAAACCCTAAACCCTAAACCCTAAACCCTAAACCCTAAACCCTAAACCCTAAACCCTAAACCCTAAACCCTAAACCCTAAACCCTAAACCCTAAACCCTGAACCCTGAACCCTGAACCCTAAACCCTAAACCCTAAACCCTAAACCCTAAACCCTAAACCCTAAACCCTAAACCCTAAACCCTAAACCCTAAACCCTAAACCCTAAACCCTAAACCCTAAACCCTGAACCCTGAACCCTGAACCCTAAACCCTGAACCCTAAACCCTGAACCCTGAACCCTGAACCCTGAACCCTAAACCCTAAACCCTAAACCCTAAACCCTAAACCCTAAACCCTAAACCCTAAACCCTAAACCCTAAACCCTAAACCCTAAACCCTGAACCCTGAACCCTGAACCCTAAACCCTAAACCCTAAACCCTAAACCCTAAACCCTGAACCCTGAACCCTGAACCCTGAACCCTAAACCCTAAACCCTAATGAACCCTAAACCCTAAACCCTAAACCCTAAACCCTAAACCCTAAACCCTAAACCCTAAACCCTGAACCCTAAACCCTAAACCCTGAACCCTGAACCCTGAACCCTGAACCCTGAACCCTAAACCCTAAACCCTGAACCCTGAACCCTGAACCCATGAACCCTGAACCCTAAACCCTAAACCCTGAACCCTGAACCCTGAACCCTGAACCCTAAACCCTAAACCCTAAACCCTAAACCCTAAACCCTGAACCCTGAACCCTGAACCCTGAACCCTGAACCCTAAACCCTAAACCCTAAACCCTAAACCCTAAACCCTGAACCCTGAACCCTAAACCCTAAACCCTAAACCCTAAACCCTAAACCCTAAACCCTAAACCCTAAACCCTGAACCCTAAACCCTAAACCCTAAACCCTAAACCCTAAACCCTAAACCCTAAACCCTAAACCCTAAACCCTAAACCCTAAACCCTAAACCCTAAACCCTAAACCCTAAACCCTAAACCCTAAACCCTAAACCCTAAACCCTGAACCCTAAACCCTAAACCCTAAACCCTAAACCCTAAACCCTAAACCCTAAACCCTGAACCCTAAACCCTAAACCCTGAACCCTAAACCCTAAACCCTAAACCCTACCCTAAACCCTAAACCCTAAACCCTAAACCCTAAACCCTAAACCCTAAACCCTAAACCCTAAACCCTAAACCCTAAACCCTAAACCCTGAACCCTGAACCCTAAACCCTAAACCCTAAACCCTGAACCCTGAACCCTGAACCCTGAACCCTGAACCCTGAACCCTGAACCCTGAACCCTGAACCCTGAACCCTGAACCCTGAACCCTAAACCCTAAACCCTAAACCCTAAACCCTAAACCCTGAACCCTGAACCCTGAACCCTGAACCCTGAACCCTGAACCCTGAACCCTGAACCCTGAACCCTGAACCCTGAACCCTAAACCCTGAACCCTGAACCCTGAACCCTGAACCCTGAACCCTGAACCCTAAACCCTAAACCCTAAACCCTAAACCCTAAACCCTAAACCCTAAACCCTAAACCCTAAACCCTAAACCCTAAACCCTAAACCCTAAACCCTAAACCCTGAACCCTGAACCCTGAACCCTAAACCCTAAACCCTAAACCCTGAACCCTGAACCCTAAACCCTAAACCCTAAACCCTAAACCCTGAACCCTAAACCCTAAACCCTAAACCCTAAACCCTAAACCCTAAACCCTAAACCCTAAACCCTAAACCCTAAACCCTAAACCCTAAACCCTAAACCCTAAACCCTAAACCCTAACCCTAAACCCTAAACCCTAAACCCTAAACCCTAAACCCTAAACCCTAAACCCTAAACCCTAAACCCTGAACCCTGAACCCTGAACCCTAAACCCTAAACCCTAAACCCTAAACCCTAAACCCTAAACCCTAAACCCTAAACCCTAAACCCTAAACCCTAAACCCTAAACCCTAAACCCTAAACCCTAAACCCTAAACCCTGAACCCTGAACCCTGAACCCTGAACCCTGAACCCTGAACCCTGAACCCTGAACCCTGAACCCTGAACCCTGAACCCTGAACCCTGAACCCTAAACCCTAAACCCTAAACCCTAAACCCTAAACCCTGAACCCTGAACCCTGAACCCTAAACCCTAAACCCTAAACCCTAAACCCTAAACCCTAAACCCTAAACCCTAAACCCTAAACCCTAAACCCTAAACCCTAAACCCTAAACCCTAAACCCTAAACCCTAAACCCTAAACCCTAAACCCTGAACCCTAAACCCTAAACCCTGAACCCTGAACCCTGAACCCTAAACCCTAAACCCTAAACCCTAAACCCTAAACCCTGAACCCTAAACCCTAAACCCTAAACCCTAAACCCTAAACCCTAAACCCTAAACCCTAAACCCTAAACCCTAAACCCTAAACCCTAAACCCTAAACCCTAAACCCTAAACCCTAAACCCTAAACCCTAAACCCTAAACCCTAAACCCTAAACCCTAAACCCTGAACCCTAAACCCTAAACCCTAAACCCTAAACCCTAAACCCTAAACCCTAAACCCTAAACCCTAAACCCTAAACCCTAAACCCTAAACCCTGAACCCTGAACCCTGAACCCTAAACCCTAAACCCTAAACCCTAAACCCTAAACCCTAAACCCTAAACCCTAAACCCTAAACCCTAAACCCTAAACCCTAAACCCTAAACCCTAAACCCTAAACCCTAAACCCTAAACCCTAAACCCTAAACCCTAAACCCTAAACCCTAAACCCTAAACCCTAAACCCTAAACCCTAAACCCTGAACCCTGAACCCTGAACCCTAAACCCTAAACCCTAAACCCTAAACCCTAAACCCTAAACCCTAAACCCTAAACCCTAAACCCTAAACCCTAAACCCTAAACCCTAAACCCTAAACCCTAAACCCTAAACCCTAAACCCTAAACCCTAAACCCTAAACCCTAAACCCTAAACCCTAAACCCTAAACCCTAAACCCTAAACCCTAAACCCTAAACCCTAAACCCTAAACCCTAAACCCTAAACCCTAAACCCTAAACCCTAAACCCTAAACCCTAAACCCTAAACCCTAAACCCTAAACCCTAAACCCTAAACCCTAAACCCTGAACCCTAAACCCTAAACCCTAAACCCTAAACCCTAAACCCTAAACCCTAAACCCTAAACCCTAAACCCTAAACCCTGAACCCTGAACCCTGAACCCTAAACCCTAAACCCTAAACCCTGAACCCTGAACCCTAAACCCTAAACCCTAAACCCTAAACCCTGAACCCTGAACCCTGAACCCTGAACCCTGAACCCTGAACCCTGAACCCTGAACCCTGAACCCTGAACCCTGAACCCTGAACCCTGAACCCTGAACCCTGAACCCTGAACCCTGAACCCTGAACCCTGAACCCTGAACCCTGAACCCTGAACCCTGAACCCTAAACCCTAAACCCTAAACCCTAAACCCTAAACCCTGAACCCTGAACCCTGAACCCTGAACCCTGAACCCTGAACCCTAAACCCTAAACCCTGAACCCTGAACCCTGAACCCTGAACCCTAAACCCTAAACCCTAAACCCTAAACCCTAAACCCTGAACCCTGAACCCTGAACCCTGAACCCTAAACCCTAAACCCTAAACCCTAAACCCTAAACCCTAAACCCTAAACCCTAAACCCTAAACCCTAAACCCTAAACCCTAAACCCTAAACCCTAAACCCTAAACCCTAAACCCTAAACCCTAAACCCTAAACCCTAAACCCTGAACCCTGAACCCTGAACCCTGAACCCTGAACCCTGAACCCTGAACCCTGAACCCTAAACCCTAAACCCTGAACCCTGAACCCTAAACCCTAAACCCTAAACCCTAAACCCTAAACCCTAAACCCTAAACCCTAAACCCTAAACCCTAAACCCTAAACCCTAAACCCTAAACCCTAAACCCTAAACCCTGAACCCTGAACCCTAAACCCTGAACCCTGAACCCTAAACCCTAAACCCTAAACCCTAAACCCTAAACCCTAAACCCTAAACCCTAAACCCTGAACCCTAAACCCTAAACCCTGAACCCTGAACCCTGAACCCTGAACCCTGAACCCTAAACCCTAAACCCTAAACCCTAAACCCTAAACCCTAAACCCTAAACCCTGAACCCTGAACCCTGAACCCTGAACCCTGAACCCTAAACCCTAAACCCTAAACCCTGAACCCTGAACCCTGAACCCTGAACCCTGAACCCTAAACCCTAAACCCTGAACCCTGAACCCTAAACCCTAAACCCTAAACCCTAAACCCTAAACCCTAAACCCTAAACCCTAAACCCTAAACCCTAAACCCTAAACCCTAAACCCTGAACCCTAAACCCTAAACCCTAAACCCTAAACCCTAAACCCTAAACCCTGAACCCTAAACCCTAAACCCTAAACCCTAAACCCTAAACCCTAAACCCTAAACCCTAAACCCTAAACCCTAAACCCTAAACCCTGAACCCTGAACCCTGAACCCTAAACCCTAAACCCTAAACCCTAAACCCTAAACCCTGAACCCTGAACCCTGAACCCTAAACCCTGAACCCTAAACCCTAAACCCTAAACCCTAAACCCTAAACCCTAAACCCTAAACCCTAAACCCTAAACCCTAAACCCTAAACCCTAAACCCTAAACCCTGAACCCTAAACCCTAAACCCTAAACCCTGAACCCTGAACCCTAAACCCTAAACCCTAAACCCTAAACCCTAAACCCTAAACCCTAAACCCTAAACCCTAAACCCTAAACCCTAAACCCTAAACCCTAAACCCTAAACCCTAAACCCTGAACCCTGAACCCTGAACCCTGAACCCTGAACCCTGAACCCTGAACCCTAAACCCTGAACCCTAAACCCTAAACCCTAAACCCTGAACCCTAAACCCTGAACCCTAAACCCTAAACCCTAAACCCTAAACCCTGAACCCTGAACCCTGAACCCTGAACCCTGAACCCTGAACCCTGAACCCTGAACCCTGAACCCTGAACCCTGAACCCTGAACCCTGAACCCTGAACCCTGAACCCTGAACCCTGAACCCTGAACCCTGAACCCTGAACCCTGAACCCTAAACCCTGAACCCTGAACCCTGAACCCTGAACCCTGAACCCTGAACCCTGAACCCTGAACCCTGAACCCTAAACCCTGAACCCTAAACCCTGAACCCTAAACCCTAAACCCTAAACCCTAAACCCTAAACCCTGAACCCTGAACCCTGAACCCTGAACCCTGAACCCTGAACCCTAAACCCTAAACCCTAAACCCTAAACCCTAAACCCTAAACCCTAAACCCTAAACCCTGAACCCTGAACCCTGAACCCTGAACCCTGAACCCTGAACCCTAAACCCTAAACCCTAAACCCTAAACCCTAAACCCTGAACCCTGAACCCTGAACCCTGAACCCTGAACCCTAAACCCTAAACCCTAAACCCTAAACCCTGAACCCTGAACCCTAAACCCTGAACCCTGAACCCTGAACCCTGAACCCTGAACCCTGAACCCTGAACCCTAAACCCTGAACCCTGAACCCTGAACCCTGAACCCTGAACCCTAAACCCTGAACCCTGAACCCTGAACCCTAAACCCTAAACCCTGAACCCTGAACCCTGAACCCTGAACCCTGAACCCTAAACCCTAAACCCTAAACCCTAAACCCTAAACCCTAAACCCTAAACCCTAAACCCTAAACCCTAAACCCTAAACCCTAAACCCTAAACCCTAAACCCTAAACCCTAAACCCTAAACCCTAAACCCTAAACCCTAAACCCTAAACCCTAAACCCTAAACCCTAAACCCTAAACCCTGAACCCTGAACCCTGAACCCTGAACCCTGAACCCTGAACCCTGAACCCTGAACCCTGAACCCTGAACCCTGAACCCTGAACCCTGAACCCTAAACCCTAAACCCTAAACCCTAAACCCTAAACCCTAAACCCTAAACCCTAAACCCTGAACCCTGAACCCTGAACCCTGAACCCTAAACCCTAAACCCTAAACCCTAAACCCTAAACCCTAAACCCTAAACCCTAAACCCTAAACCCTAAACCCTAATGAACCCTAAACCCTAAACCCTAAACCCTAATGAACCCTGAACCCTGAACCCTGAACCCTGAACCCTGAACCCTGAACCCTGAACCCTGAACCCTGAACCCTGAACCCTGAACCCTGAACCCTGAACCCTGAACCCTGAACCCTGAACCCTGAACCCTGAACCCTGAACCCTGAACCCTGAACCCTGAACCCTGAACCCTGAACCCTAAACCCTAAACCCTAAACCCTAAACCCTAAACCCTAAACCCTAAACCCTAAACCCTAAACCCTAAACCCTAAACCCTGAACCCTAAACCCTAAACCCTGAACCCTGAACCCTGAACCCTGAACCCTGAACCCTGAACCCTGAACCCTAAACCCTAAACCCTAAACCCTGAACCCTAAACCCTAAACCCTAAACCCTAAACCCTGAACCCTGAACCCTAAACCCTAAACCCTAAACCCTAAACCCTAAACCCTAAACCCTAAACCCTAAACCCTAAACCCTAAACCCTAAACCCTAAACCCTAAACCCTAAACCCTAAACCCTAAACCCTAAACCCTAAACCCTAAACCCTAAACCCTAAACCCTAATGAACCCTGAACCCTGAACCCTGAACCCTGAACCCTGAACCCTAAACCCTAATGAACCCTGAACCCTGAACCCTGAACCCTGAACCCTGAACCCTAAACCCTGAACCCTAAACCCTAAACCCTAAACCCTAAACCCTAAACCCTAAACCCTAAACCCTAAACCCTAAACCCTGAACCCTGAACCCTGAACCCTAAACCCTAAACCCTAAACCCTAAACCCTAAACCCTAAACCCTAAACCCTAAACCCTAAACCCTAAACCCTAAACCCTAAACCCTAAACCCTAAACCCTAAACCCTGAACCCTGAACCCTAAACCCTAAACCCTAAACCCTAAACCCTAAACCCTAAACCCTAAACCCTAAACCCTAAACCCTAAACCCTAAACCCTAAACCCTAAACCCTAAACCCTAAACCCTAAACCCTAAACCCTGAACCCTGAACCCTGAACCCTAAACCCTAAACCCTAAACCCTAAACCCTGAACCCTGAACCCTGAACCCTGAACCCTAAACCCTAAACCCTGAACCCTGAACCCTAAACCCTAAACCCTAAACCCTAAACCCTAAACCCTAACCCTAAACCCTGAACCCTGAACCCTGAACCCTGAACCCTAAACCCTAATGAACCCTAAACCCTAAACCCTAAACCCTAAACCCTAAACCCTGAACCCTGAACCCTGAACCCTAAACCCTAAACCCTAAACCCTAAACCCTAAACCCTAAACCCTAAACCCTAAACCCTAAACCCTAAACCCTAAACCCTAAACCCTAAACCCTAAACCCTGAACCCTAAACCCTAAACCCTAAACCCTAAACCCTAAACCCTAAACCCTAAACCCTAAACCCTAAACCCTAAACCCTAAACCCTAAACCCTAAACCCTAAACCCTAAACCCTAAACCCTAAACCCTAAACCCTAAACCCTAAACCCTAAACCCTAAACCCTAAACCCTGAACCCTGAACCCTAAACCCTAAACCCTAAACCCTAAACCCTAAACCCTAAACCCTAAACCCTAAACCCTAAACCCTAAACCCTAAACCCTAAACCCTAAACCCTAAACCCTAAACCCTGAACCCTAAACCCTAAACCCTAAACCCTAAACCCTAAACCCTAAACCCTAAACCCTAAACCCTAAACCCTAAACCCTAAACCCTAAACCCTAAACCCTGAACCCTGAACCCTAAACCCTAATGAACCCTAAACCCTAAACCCTAAACCCTAAACCCTAAACCCTAAACCCTAAACCCTGAACCCTGAACCCTGAACCCTGAACCCTAAACCCTAAACCCTAAACCCTAAACCCTAAACCCTAAACCCTAAACCCTAAACCCTAAACCCTAAACCCTAAACCCTAAACCCTAACCCTAAACCCTAATGAACCCTAAACCCTAAACCCTAAACCCTAAACCCTAAACCCTAAACCCTAAACCCTAAACCCTAAACCCTGAACCCTAAACCCTAAACCCTAAACCCTAAACCCTAAACCCTGAACCCTGAACCCTAAACCCTAAACCCTAAACCCTAAACCCTAAACCCTAAACCCTGAACCCTGAACCCTGAACCCTGAACCCTGAACCCTGAACCCTGAACCCTAAACCCTAAACCCTAAACCCTAAACCCTAAACCCTAAACCCTAAACCCTAAACCCTAAACCCTAAACCCTGAACCCTAAACCCTGAACCCTAAACCCTAAACCCTAAACCCTAAACCCTAAACCCTAAACCCTAAACCCTAAACCCTAAACCCTAAACCCTAAACCCTAAACCCTAAACCCTAAACCCTAAACCCTAAACCCTGAACCCTAAACCCTAAACCCTAAACCCTAAACCCTAAACCCTAAACCCTAAACCCTGAACCCTAAACCCTAAACCCTGAACCCTGAACCCTGAACCCTGAACCCTAAACCCTAAACCCTAAACCCTAAACCCTAAACCCTAAACCCTAAACCCTGAACCCTAAACCCTGAACCCTGAACCCTAAACCCTAAACCCTGAACCCTAAACCCTAAACCCTAAACCCTAAACCCTGAACCCTAAACCCTAAACCCTAAACCCTAAACCCTAAACCCTAAACCCTAAACCCTAAACCCTGAACCCTGAACCCTGAACCCTGAACCCTGAACCCTAAACCCTAATGAACCCTGAACCCTGAACCCTAAACCCTAAACCCTGAACCCTGAACCCTGAACCCTGAACCCTGAACCCTAATGAACCCTGAACCCTGAACCCTGAACCCTAAACCCTAAACCCTAAACCCTAAACCCTAAACCCTGAACCCTAAACCCTAAACCCTAAACCCTAAACCCTAAACCCTAAACCCTAAACCCTAAACCCTAAACCCTGAACCCTAAACCCTAAACCCTAAACCCTAAACCCTGAACCCTGAACCCTGAACCCTAAACCCTGAACCCTGAACCCTGAACCCTGAACCCTAAACCCTAAACCCTAAACCCTAAACCCTGAACCCTGAACCCTGAACCCTGAACCCTGAACCCTGAACCCTGAACCCTGAACCCTGAACCCTAAACCCTAAACCCTAAACCCTGAACCCTGAACCCTAAACCCTAAACCCTAAACCCTAAACCCTAAACCCTAAACCCTAAACCCTAAACCCTAAACCCTGAACCCTGAACCCTGAACCCTGAACCCTAAACCCTAAACCCTAAACCCTAAACCCTAAACCCTAAACCCTAAACCCTAAACCCTAAACCCTAAACCCTAAACCCTAAACCCTAAACCCTAAACCCTAAACCCTAAACCCTAAACCCTAAACCCTAAACCCTAAACCCTAAACCCTAAACCCTAAACCCTAAACCCTAAACCCTAAACCCTAAACCCTAAACCCTAAACCCTAAACCCTAAACCCTAAACCCTAAACCCTAAACCCTAAACCCTAAACCCTAAACCCTAAACCCTAAACCCTGAACCCTGAACCCTGAACCCTGAACCCTAAACCCTAAACCCTAAACCCTAAACCCTAAACCCTAAACCCTAAACCCTAAACCCTAAACCCTAAACCCTGAACCCTGAACCCTGAACCCTAAACCCTAAACCCTAAACCCTAAACCCTAAACCCTAAACCCTGAACCCTGAACCCTGAACCCTGAACCCTGAACCCTGAACCCTGAACCCTAAACCCTAAACCCTAAACCCTAAACCCTAAACCCTGAACCCTAAACCCTAAACCCTAAACCCTAAACCCTAAACCCTAAACCCTAAACCCTAAACCCTGAACCCTGAACCCTGAACCCTAAACCCTAAACCCTAAACCCTGAACCCTGAACCCTGAACCCTAAACCCTAAACCCTGAACCCTAAACCCTAAACCCTAAACCCTAAACCCTAAACCCTAAACCCTGAACCCTGAACCCTGAACCCTGAACCCTAAACCCTAAACCCTAAACCCTAAACCCTGAACCCTAAACCCTAAACCCTAAACCCTAAACCCTAAACCCTAAACCCTAAACCCTAAACCCTAAACCCTGAACCCTGAACCCTGAACCCTAAACCCTAAACCCTAAACCCTAAACCCTAAACCCTAAACCCTGAACCCTGAACCCTGAACCCTGAACCCTGAACCCTGAACCCTGAACCCTAAACCCTAAACCCTAAACCCTAAACCCTAAACCCTGAACCCTGAACCCTGAACCCTGAACCCTGAACCCTGAACCCTGAACCCTGAACCCTGAACCCTGAACCCTGAACCCTAAACCCTGAACCCTGAACCCTGAACCCTGAACCCTGAACCCTGAACCCTAAACCCTGAACCCTGAACCCTGAACCCTGAACCCTGAACCCTAAACCCTAAACCC